>CCAG010011982.1:0-30989 GCA_001077435.1 Glossina morsitans morsitans
GAGGGAGGGCGGGTGGGGGGGTGTGGGGAGGGGGGGGGGGGGGGGGGGGGGGGGGGGGGGGGGGGGGGGGGGGTTATGTTTGATAACGTTATGCCAGTATAATTACAAATAATAAATGGTCAAGTTTTGAAAATCCTGGAAGGCGTCTGATAACTAGAACTTGGCCTGCACATTGCATCAAAGACATTTTACATAATATACGAGTTAATGGAGGAAGCAAGACCAACATGACAAGTGAACAAGAAAAGTGAAAAATTTATCTCATAATCGAGCGAATAAGCGAACATACATCCATTGATAATTGCTAATCGAACACCAGTGTTGCATTATTTTGCATCACTTTTCTGTACTGAAGTTTCTACTTAAAGATCGCTGCATCGAACTTAAGGTTACGCGGACAGTTTGCTGATACATTTTCCGATAATTGGTGAACGGAGTTGTAGGCCGGCGGACATACTGCAGAGTTGAAGAATGGGGAAGACGAAAAAGGACTATATACACAAATGTGCTGAACTGAAATACATCGATACAAATCCGCCGTGGATCGTGAGTAAAAGTTAAATCCTTTCCTTGGATGCATTTCGAAGACCTCCCGTTGATTGTTCATATGTAGTTACATAATATTAACTTACGCTTCTGTTCTTTTACTTACTGCTCAAAGTCAATTTTAAATTCTTGCAAAAATAATTTATAACAAATTTCGATTTATCACAAATCTATCAGTAAACTCAACATTTAATTTCACTCCCACTCAGGCTCACGTGTACATTAATGTGAATAACTTTTTAAAGGGATCTTAACCTCTTGTATGCTCACATCTCAAACACATTTGAAAGCTATTATAAAAATAATGTTCATTTTCGTAGTGAGAGCAAGAGATGGTTATAAAAATGCGAAAATTGTTGTATTAAGTGAACGTAGACGAAAAAATGCATAAAAATCCCATAGCATATGTAGTTAGGTTGCTATATACTTACCATTGGTTGGTTCTTACTGGTGCTGATGTTGTCGTGTCTGGTCTATAAACAAATAAATGTCGTTTTGTTTAAAAAAGTAAGTTTTTCCAACTGAATTAAGAGACATTATTCACAATGCAATAATGTGCGTATGTGTTTGTGCACACACTTACACGCATATAAGTGTATGCTTTTGTTATTTCTTTTTCTCTATTTTTATTTGTGTGTGTGTGTGTTCGTTATTTATGCTCAAGTGTCCTGCATAACAAACAATTCACATAATAATGTAAACTTTATTTTTATGCAAATTGTCTGAAATATTTCTTTTTTCTTCCATGCGTTTTTATTATTTTATTTTGGATTTAAATGTAAATGTGAAAAGTAATGGAAAAAAATTGAACATAAGAGAGAAGCACACCTTTTCACTTTCTAACTAACTGCATTAGTTCCGTGTATGCGCGATAACATTTAAGTTTTTCTTTTCAAGCATAAATTGCCCTTGAACAGCCCGCCCGTTGAGTAATTATGACCACATTATGGTTACGTATATATATATATATATATATTGTTTACTTAAGCTTACTCGCACACGACCCTCTATACTTGAACGCACTCTTTTAGCTACTTTTAATTAGTGCATAAACTGTAGGTTTTACCCTTCACCCTTTGCTAGTTGTCTACTTTTTCGAGAATAACCCAAGAAATTAGAATAAATTTACCATAAATATAAATACAACTTAAAAACGCATCCTTTTCTCTGTCATTTTGCGTTAAGCGTTTATGTGTGCGTACGCAATTTGGTCTCGTATTAATCCTTAGTGAAAACTTTATATCCTCTATATTACTCTTAGTAAGGGTTTTGTTACCTTAAATACGGGTTTTCTTTTCGTTTCTATTACGCCATAAATTTTAATCAGTTTGAGGTTTTCTCGCCCTTAGTCCCATGCCTTTGTGTACGTAACCCTGGCTTGAAAACACGTATTTAAAGGTATTAACTAATGCATCCTCCTTTTCGAGGCCATTAAACACATACCTAAGCCTTAGGTATATGCATGTGTCTACCTATTGATATTTGGTCGTATTCATATACGAATATGAAGTCTTTCATCATATTAAGAACGTAACTTTTTAATAACTTTTATATTCACAATATGCCTCTTTATTTTTTATTCCACGGCTGTCTACATGATTCCCTGTGCCGCTATGTAAATAAATAAATCTTAATAGATTTGTTGATTCACTGTACGAGGAGGGCGATACACTGACTTTGTAGTATTCAGAAATAAGCTTCAAAGTTCCTATAATTTTTAATCATTATGGAAATCGAAGTCGGTTTAGACCGACCCAAATATTGATTATGTGGTATTTGGATTCCATATAATCGTTTACTCACTTTTATCTGTCCGCTTAAGTGATTGTCAGCCCAACTGTACTTTCGTTTGTCTGTTGTGTCAGTTGATCCAACTACTTATTCCACAATTTCACTATGTTCGTTGTTCTTATTTTCTACCCTACCTTACCAGTATCCCTTCCGGTCTGGAGCATAAGTGTCCAAATGCTCATCCAACTGCCTGGTTTTACGGCAACTACTGCTGCGAGTAATAGGCTTCTAACTAACCGCCCTGAGCCATGTAATCCTATGCCGCGAGCGCAAGATCACAGCTTATTCATATAATACATTGCACGGATTGAAGTAAATCGCTACAGAGCATACTGTTTCGTTAACGTCTACAGACACGCGTCCAAATCTTCGTATGAATAGTAATTCATCAGGTTCTAATTCGATAGTTTTTTGCACGGTCGTCTCTTCTCGTTAGGAATCGAGAAGCGGCGAGTTGCGGCAAATCTCTTGGAGGATATAGTATAATCATATTTGGTAACAGCCGGTGAAGAATTATAATAATCTGGGGAAGAAATATAAAATAGCAATATAACAGCTTCAGTAACTTCTAATAGCAAACATGGATGTTCACATTTGTCCTTGTTCCCGCCGTTACTCTGAATATTGAGCATCGAAAATTTGTTGCAAAACACGCATACGTACCATACACTCCTGGTGACACAAGATGTTTTACGTTTATGCAGATGTATGTAACGCCAAGAAGGCTTTAAAATACATCGATATTTTATTACATCCATCAATTCAAGATCATTTCTTGAACCCATTCAAGCTTGTCTGCTTCTTTACATTTATAAATATATCAATTTTTTAGATACATTGACGCAACCTTGGCGCGCTTGGTTGTTTTGACGTGTTTTATTTCAAGGGCGGACGCTTAGCATATTTCTTGGCGAAAATAGGAAAAGAGTAACAAGTTCTTGCAAAAAAGTTAATGACTACTAAATTTTCCCCATGTTGGTTTGTATTTTGCGGGTCGTTCCTATATAAGAATGCCGTAATCATATTTATGGTAAGGAGATGAAATTTTTGGCATTTTATCGCGAGAATAAGTGAGGTTTTGTATGGTGTAGAGCGTCTAGTGGTCTACCTTGCCCTAACATAAGGTTTTTATTTATTTTGGGAATGATTTTTTGTGGTCTTTCATCACTTTATTTCCGGCTCTATCTTTTCTAAAATTTCTTAAACGTCATCTATATTTTAACAATTCAATTTAGTATTTCTACTCGACCTCTACCTACATATGGGAAACAATTTTTTTCGAAAATCTTTTTTCGTAGTCTCGCACCCTTATTTGCTGCTTTTTCCTTTTTCAATTTATGAGTTTTTCCGTTTTTTATCCACTTTGCAAAGCCTTACATTTTTGATATAGTTTGGTCTCCTATCGTGCGTTTATATGAGTCAGTTATTTATGCAGTTTACCGCGAAATAGGATTATGTTCTTAACGTACGGACGCAATCAAGCTGATACCACACCTATACACGCACACATATCCACATATATAAAGAATAAATTCGCACCCGTCAACTCGTATTGATAAACACATATGTGCTTTTTCCCTTGTCTAACCACAAAAAAAAAACAAATATTCACCTCATAGCGAATCTCCGATACCCGTCAACTGTAGCGGCTACGCAAGGTTTGTGCGATATTTTACTAAACGTAAGCGGGTTCGATGATCGTTGCCATTAGCTTTTCAGCTGGCGGTAGAATATTTCCAATAGACTGCCAGATATATTATGGACGGGCCTATACGCAGAACATGCCCAGTTTAAAATATTCTAAATGAATGTTGGTTTCGAGTTTCGCGCCAACATGTGGCTGGCTCTTTGTCAGAGCAGACTATCTCCACTTTCAAATCACTTGCCAGTGTGATGTGCTCCGACAATGCACGGCACTCTAATCAATCAATTCCGAATTTTGCTCTGCTTAGGGACTTTCATACCTGATGGGATCTCCGACGAGCATTTCTAAATGTCGGAAGCGAAAAGGCAAATCTAGTATGCCTTCTTCTTTCGGTGCCAGGTAAAACGATTAAGAGACATAATAAAAAACAAACGTGAGCCTTGGTATTTATTTTTTTTATTTTGATTTTTTGTAAGGATTTCTTAAAATGGTTTTAGTTTTTTTTGTTTACTTAACAGCAAGCAAGTGTTTGAATACATTTTGAGTAAGAGCGAAAAGAAGGTTTGACGTATTAGAGAATTCGCCTGACGTGCGAGAAATAAAAATTTGCAATATCGTACTTTAAATGATGAAAAGCATTTTTAGATAAAACCAATATAAAAATTACGCCAACTAAAACTGCCTCGAGGCCAAACACTGAAGCCACATTTACACTAGTGAACAATTATCGAGTGTGCAACGACTGTCTGATGAACTTTTAAACGGCCATGCGAAATACTTGCTCCTAGTCCTGGTGTTCATTTGAGTACGGGTAATATAACGTTTTGCTAAGCATCCGGCTAAGATTACATCCTCTTCCGCATTAAAATCTTTTAAACCCTAGAAATTTTTATTTCATTTAAACCAATATATGCTCTGCATGTTGTCATTGTTATTAAAGTGGGCAACTTAAGAGAATATACGACAATTAAAGTTTTCTATCTATAAAGATGCAACCAGAGTTATTCCAAAATTGTGGAAAGGCGAATGAACGGGCGGAGAGCCCGGAGGAAAATAAGAAAAGATATGGATAAGTGCTATAAAGAAGGCTTTTAAGTAGACTTGCTTAGCTATTTGTTTCATTAATTAATAATTTCTCTTGAAAGTCGAGGCGTACATTTCGATGTTGATATATATACATGTATATATAATATTAATATGAATACGAAAATATTATACAATGCATGGTCTGGTATATAAACGTGTATGAAATAGTATATAAACGAAATGATTTGAAGCTGATCAAGAAAATGTTGACCACCGATATTGCACGAATGGGCAGACGAGCATGCTTACATGGTGTCGTATATAAAATATGACATAATATATGATATACTATTCATAAGTCAGGTTGAAAAGGTTCCGCGGGTTTTGGGGCTCTTTTCAAATGATTCCAAATTATCATGTGGTTGATGTTTAGTGCTTCCTCTATTTACTGAAACCTTGCGTGCCGGTCTTGTTCCACCTGTTGTAAAATTCCATCGACTGCGTGATGCATCTTTGACATCAAAATGTTTCAGCGACTGCGAGACGCATCTTTGACATCGAAATTTTCAAAACAGAATCGAGCAAACCATCCGTGGCTCCTTCGTCCACTCGCAGCATTCTGATCGTACACTTCATAAATTTTTTTTTTTTTATAGTAAAAAAGCATCACATAGCGCTTTCTTTAGATATTTTCTCTTTTCAAATTAACATAACTGTTTACACGAGCAAAGAATTAGAAAACTCTCTTCGCAAAAAATGCCTGACATCAGGCATCAACACCGTCCCGCGACCTCATACATACGAAATTTTTCGATCCAGAAGGCAAGCGAGAAACGGGTGAAATTGGAGGATATTCTCCGTTCAACGAATGATGAACGTAAGGTAGAAGCAGTAAAAATCAACTAAGAAAGTTATATTCGGCAGAGGCCGAATCTTGCCTTATTTGATACCCACATCGCTGGTATTATGAAGAAAAAATCAATCGCGGTGTCACACATTCATTTTAGAATAAACTCGTTTTTAGGCAGAGAATATATCTTCAAACAGTTTTAAACAGTCTGTCTTGTTTGCGTAGCGATAAATAGGCATAAAACCTCAAAAAAGTGAAAAGAAAACTTGAACACTTGTGACTTTGTGCGGGCATTACCGATTTTTGCCATTTTTGCACGTAAGGAGTACAATGTTCCGTAGAGTAAACGTGGAATATTTCAGCGTCTCAACTTAAATAAGTTCCGAGTAATAATCCAAAATTTGTTTCTTAAAAAACACGGAGTTGCGTTCCGGTTACGCTCCACTGCGCGCTTCTGCTCTGACCAATTTGGCCCATTTTCAATAAAAATCGGCGTGCGGAAACTTCAAAAGTTTCTACCAAATTTTAAATCGATATCTTCGTTTTTACGACCAGGAGAGTGCCAACAACATACGCCACACAGACGGGCAGACATAGTTAAATCAACTTAGAATTTCATACTGATCAAGAATACATATACTTTACAGGATCGCTGAAGCTTCCTTTTGATTGTTCCATACATTATGAAAATAACGAAACAAAATGAGTATCCCTCAGCGGGGTATATAAAATTGCTAATAATGGCGGGGATGGTAACGATGTTAATATAGCAAAGTGTTCGTGATCGGATTAGCTTATTGTGTTTAATCAAAAAACAAGAGCAAGAATACCACCATTAGGTGCATGTGTACAGTGAAAATTTTGTAAAAATGTTTTCAAAGCAGAAAAGAATTTTATTATTTTTATTCTTTGCTCCATTTAGAGGCAGAGTATTATTTTATTGAAACTTTTAGAGAAGGCCTAACCATGCAAAATGAAGCCGATATATTTGGGCGAATACACATATGGAAAGGTAGGACAACTCAATAAATAGCAATTGGGAAACATTACAACAACAACAACAGAACAGAAACTGTTGCACATTACACACTCGGGAAACCACCTGTACACCAATATATATATTGACAGAAAAGAACAGAGAATTTTTAATAAATTTTGCCAGACTTCACAAAACATACAAAAACTCTTAAACCATACAAATGTTTTTATGTTATGTTATATATATATATATATAGAAACTTTGAAAGTTTTTAGTTACAATAAATAGAAAAAGCAGTTCGCATGTGCACTTCAGTACATGAAGAGCTTTAAAAGGCTTAAAAATTACAGTTTTTTACAAGGCTTCCGAAAGGATTTTTCAATATCAATATTTGTTGTTCCATATAGTGTAGGTGTTGTGTAAGTGCCTGTGAATGTGTTTGCTTAGAAATCTATAGCAAAACAGAGAAACAACCTGAAAACCAAAAACATGAGCAAGAGAACCAGAGATAATATCTATTCAAGGGATTTTTTGATTAAATTTTATGTATACTCGAATGCCTGTCTGTCTGTCTGCATGTACATATATAGATGAATTTAAGTAACCTGTGAAAGCATAAAATGTGCATAAATGTTGTAATAAAATTCTATAGCCGTACAGAAAGAGAGAGAGAGAGAGAGTGAGAGAGTGAGAGAGTGAGAGTGAGAAGAGAATTATTTCACAAAGGAAATGATAAGTTTTGCTTGTATAGGAAAAAATAATTTTTTTGCTTGTTTGTGAAGATATATCGGTCCGTTCACTTAAGGGACTTGAAAACTAAATTCTTTTTCTACCGCAGTGAACTTCCACTCGTTGTATGCTTTATCAAATATTTGACCCTTAATTTAAGTCCATTGTTACTATGTTGTTGAACTCTTCTATTTTGGCTTTTTGTTTTGTGTTTTCTTTGTTATTGTTGTGGTGTTGCTGGTGTTGTTGTGGCCGTTGCTTAGACAAACAAAAGCTTAATTGATGAATTGGACTTTTGTAATTATACGCAATCAGCATAAAATTGTTAATAAATTAACATTTTGGTAATTTGCATTTTTATAATAGCCACCAACACATGCATGTCGAACATCAATCTCTGTTGACTTCGCCTACTTTTCATAAAAGCTTTACAAGGAACAAAAAAAAAACGAAAAAAAAAACAAAAATCGACAACCAGCTTAACCTGTACTATACTGTACCATATTTCATTAGGAGTGCGGGATGTGTAAACCATGTTTTTCATTGTTTCCCTTGAATGGATGTATTCTCAGAGGTCCTTACATATTGAGAAACGTTGCTGATTATATGTTGTTGTTGCCGTTGTTGATGCTGCTGCCGGCTATATTCATTTCATTTCTACTTATTTTGTTGTCCTGTCGGTTTTGTCTGAATTGTGTTGATTTTTAACTTTTACTGACGAAAGATTTTGTGGCGCGAGAGGGTCTATTACCAAAAACTACCGGCTTTGAGTTTAGAGTGCAACGTATGTACCGCAAGCTGTGATACTGCAGCGTTGTGGAATTTTTCACAATACAACTGCATTAGCAGCCAAATATTTATGTAAATTTTTTCTCGCTGAATTCATGTAATATGTGCTCGATAATAAATGCGACAATTGCGCCTCATCAGGCAAAATATTCTTTTTTTTTTCTCTTTTGAATTGCATTTTCACGTTATTCGCTTAATTTTCCTCTTTCTCGCCTATGTCATTTTGTACAATTGCTTCATTTGGACAGGAACAACAACAAGCAAAAATCATATTATAAGAAATACTGAAAGTGTGCGCTTTCTGTGCGATTGTCCCTTCACAAAAACAATTCTTTTCGTCTTCATGCACAAATTGCCGTGAACCAGTAGCTGCTGTCTGCATGGGACGTAGTAATCATGAGTAAGAATTATGGGAACATGTATTTTAGCCAGTAATTGTTAAATTGGTAAAATAAAATTATCCAAAGGTTCAGCACACTTCCAATACCAAGAAGAAGACGAATACCTTCAAAAGAAATATAAGAAGCATACGATTATATATGTTCTTGTCCATGCATAAGCATGGAAGTGAAATATATACGTAAACGCTGTTTGATTGCATGAAGAGCAACAATAAGTAAAATCGTTCGCTAGTAGCGGAATTCAGTTGCAACAATTTAATTTGCGTCTGGCGGGCACAAACAAACGTAGCTACGTACGTACATGTGGTACCCTTTCCATATATTCCTCTTTCTTACTGATTACGCTGTTCAAGTATAATGACGAGCGTAACAAAAAATCCCCTAATTACAGGGTAGGCGGCGGCTATTTTTGATTCTTTTTCTACCATTTACTAACAGTTGTGTTCCTGTTGTTCCTGTTGTTCCTGTTATTGAAATTTTCACAACCATTCCATCAACATTGACTTTAAGCAGAAAACAAACAACTTTATACACTTTAGTTGCTCTTTTTTCCCCCACTGCTTACACAAAGAAATTAAGTTATCATAGTAACGAGTATTTGGTAACGTGATGAACGTTCATATGCACGAAATGAAGAGTGTTTATTGTATGCGCGTGTGGGCGTGTAAACCGGCCATAGAAATTTTATACTAATTTACTTTTAAAAAGGCGTCACCAGCAGGTGTTAGTCAGTTTTCTTCTCACCATTGTTTTAAATTTATAAAAATTTGCCGCCAACCGCGTAACAAAGAGAGGAGTGGAAAACTACTGCACTTTAAAAGAAGTACATTTGTAAATAAAATTGCTTAAGAAAAGTTGCACTATTGAAATATAAGATTTTCTCAATCTGTTATTTAAGTCTTTTGGGTTACAGTTTTAGAAAATGTCAAGAATTCTCACACTGCTGTTGCTTTTTCAAATTTAAATTTTCTAAATGTTATTCACTAATCGAGTTCACGTCTTATGCGAAAATGTGACCGGTTCGTTAAAAGCCCTCATGACGCCATAAATATAAAAACGCACGCACTGCGCTTAACAAAATGAGAACTCATCACGTTGCAGGTGGAGAACTACTTCGTTTAAATTACTTTGTTTATTGTGTGACTCATCTAGATCTTGTAAGTTTTAAAAATGTGATATTGACAGTTACTTGTCTTAAGGAACTTTTCATTGCGATTGTTAATTTCAATTGTAAAATGCGTAGAAGGAATAAATTTTGAAAATAATAAGAATGTCGAGAAAATCAAGATCCAAACATTTTCGAGAATTCGCCTTGGGCATACAATTGCAACTCACCAATGGATCTTGAAGAAATCTCCCTCCCCAATGTGCAGTTGTGCACAAATGCTTACTATAAAGCACATTCTCTGCGACTGCCTTAACTTTTCCTTGGCTAGAAGTATTGCATTTGGAACGATTAATCCTTTGGACTTTCTAAAATCAGCTTCAGAACAGAATATTAACTCAATATATTACTTTATTAAAACTACTAAGCTCAATATCTAATGTCATTTTATAAATTAGAGCCGATAGCCTGTGTTGCTAGTGCTCAAGGTCTTTTTTGCTTAGTCTAAGAATTTATTTCATTAGTCTAAAATTATAATTATAATTATAATAATAATAATAATAATAATAATAATAATAAGAATTGAAAGACTATTTTAGCTGTTGTGTATAAATGCAGACCCATTCACCTTTTAAACCTGTGTTGGCGCAGAACGTACGCATTTCCTTAACCCGCATACACTCGGGAACTTTTGTCAAGATGTCTTCATCTGCGCCTTGGTTTATACGAGTGTAGGAAATCTTCAGGATTAATTAACTTGGAGTAAAACTCCTAACGCATGTAAAGTAAAATCTGCTGCAAAGACAATTTACGTATAAAGTTTTTAAAACAAAATTTGGGACATGAAACAAGAAAATTTCGTCTTCTGCTCCACGCACTATGTTCGCAAGGCGCTCTTCATAGAGAAAGTGCTTGACAACGTGAAAACCATCCAGGTTAGCAAAAAAGGATCTGTGGACGAGAGAACTGGACAAGCCATTTGTACCATGTCTAACACTCTTTACCGCCAGCTAAACTTGCCGAGCCCAAGGTAAACGTTCTTTACTTTCAAAGCAAGATGAAGCCTTTGGAATGTTCCAAGTAAGTGACTTTGCCATCAGATATATGCTTTCTATTAATTTTTTATACATCAACATAACACATATATGTTTATATAACATATCCACCAGAGGATGGCTTAATAATATGTGCCGAAGATCGAAGATAACGTGTTCGAATACATACACTCATGCTCCGTGCAAGTGGCAGAATCGATTTGATTTATCTTTTGTGGATTAGTTTAAAACATTATAACGATCTCAAAGGGTGTCGGTGAAGCTTTTCTCTCATCACGGAGGCGCCAAACGCAAATAGTGCTTGCTCGGTGTATCCTTAAAATCACATACAACGTTCTCCACTTTTTTTCTTCAATCAAAACTGCATTTGAATAATTCTCATATATACATTTTTCCCCTTAAAATGCACCTTTTTCACTTAATATAGAGAAAGCATTTTTGCACCAACCAACCAAAACCGAATAAATGAAATCAATTCAAGAATGAGAATTCAAAACTTTTTTGAAAGAACGAAAAATTTATGGTTACTTGTATTCCCACACCACTTCTTTCGCTTTAATTTTTTGAAATTAGAATAAGCGGCGTTCGTCACTTCAACTTCCGAAATCAGAATAACCGCCAGGACCGAGCCAATGAAATTTTTATACTTTACCATTATACCAGTTGTGGTATAGGGTATAACAAGTTTATGTGGTTCCATACCAAATCCAGAAGGACTTAAGATGTAGCCACACTTATTACACTGATACATGCGCAATTACTTTTTGAACTATTTTCTGAATCTATATGAATTTATGCTTGTCTCTTCAGTCTTTTTGTCTATCTGTCGGGCATTGCGTTTCTGCATTCAACCAATAGGCTGCCGTTTTTAACATATTTTGATGAAATTTAACACACTACAGGGGCATTGTATTAAAGGGCAAGAATCATGTCTATTGAAAATAAATTGGATCATCCACCTTTGCGGCTACTCGCCTCATTTCAAAAAGTTGACCATCATATGAAAGAAATTGCAAAGTAATAGTATTTCGGCATTCTTTAGAATGGTGTGAAAGATTCGAGTCGGATGAGACAATTTCTTGGTTCCCGTAATATATAACCGTTTCTAGGAACACTGAGTCCTTTTAGGATAGAAGGCCTGGTTTTCAATATTTCACAGTGAAAATTTGTCCATGATAGTAAAACGTTAGACTATGGAACCCACCACTCCATATAAGATTTCTAAGGAAAAGTCAGCCTTTAGATAACAGGATGTGCAATTCTTGATATTTTAAGATGAAATTGATTCGTAGGAGTAATTTGGTATAAAACATAAATGTATCGAATCTAAATTAATTATGTCTATCTAATGTTTTGACATCAGTGCACGCATAGAATGTTATGAAATATGAGCAAAAGATCTAATTAGCAATTTTTTATGATGAAAATTTGTCGCTTGTGTGGCGACAAAGTCTTACTTGTGTCTTATGGTTTTTTGTGAAGGCAGCAACTGAAAAGTACTACAAGCAAGACTACACTTTTTCATAAAACTATAGTATAATTTTTCCCACATTATCGCGAAAATGGATGAAGGACTGTGAATTAGTGTAGGGGGAAAAGCTGTAGAGTATCTAAAGGTGGCCTTGCCAATATGTTCATTAGGTACAACAAAGTATCTCGTACATACACGACGAAGGTAGCCCATAAAAATATGAATTTAAATAATGACTAATAACTTATGACTTTTTAAAAGTAAAATAAAAGGTCTCAATAAAAGTGTGACAACAACCTATGCTTGGTAGAAAGTGAAAACAAATCATTAATGATTTTTCGAAGCAAAATAGATACCGAAACTGTGTTCTGAGGCTAACCTGCTTTCAACCAGGGAAATATTGCTATGACTTAGTTAATAATGGAAATAAGGGGTGTGGCCTGTAGGGAATTTCTCCACGATAACTTGAGAATATTTAAAGTTCAAATTTTCAACTTGATTCGGAAATCGTTTCTCAGTGCAAATCTTATGCCACTAATGAGTTCTTTCCATTTTAAGTAAAAACCAAAAACACATTTCATGTGAACTGAGAATCAATGTCTCTTATGCACTTAATCTCTTGCGGTTTCTCTTTGATTAACATGTAATTTTGCTATACTTTTTCTCGTCTTTTTGACATAATTTTGTTTAGCATTGGAAAAATAGGATTATGTATGTATCTCGCTTACAAATTAAGGAAAATTTTGTTAAATAATATTTGATTCCTTTCAAAACTGACTGCTCATGTTTGTTTAATTAAGGATTAAGCAAATAAACTTAGGTACACAAATACATAACATCCTTAATAAATATAAATTATTTGTATAAAGAAGTGAAGACAAACTCAATGCGATGGATGCGGTTGAAAGTGAATAAAAGTTAAATAAAAAATAAATTAGAAAAAAAAAAAAAAAAACTAATCTAAAGAGAAAATTAAATTTGTGTTAATTAAAATAAACAAAGTTTTACGGTTTGCATGTCTAATGAACGTTTAGTTTATTTACATTTGAACATTTTCCAAAGTAGAAACTAAAGAAATTTTAAGGAAAAGAAACACACGACACAATACGCACAAAAATGTCACTAATTGTAACAGAGGTAAAGTGGTTTAAGTTCTGGATATACGTGAATTAATTCCTTATCTTTTTTTGCTCTCCGAACGACTACGACTACGACTACGACTATACATGTAAGACTATTTCTTGCGATAGTGCAGAACAACAATCTTTTCCAGGTTATATCAGTCCATGGGTTTTAAAAGTACATTAAATGATATATGCAGTTATTAGCATCACATCCATACCCTAATATCATTTCGAAGACAGCCGGCATGAAACAGATTATTTCGATGCTGTTGTTGCCTGTAATTACTCCCATGATATAGCAAAGAGCTTGCCTTCGTACACTGCAAAGCACCACCTAAAGACATTTGACTTCAGTTTGCTTGATACCTGACTCGTCCGATCTTAAATTATTGGCATTAAAGTCTTTTAATATTTTGAAGCCCTTCATTGCTGTAATTGTGAGCGAATGTTACTTTTATTAAAATGTGTCGCCAATGTGTCCAATGTTATTTAAATTTTTTCGCTTTAGCCTTCAAACTTCAAACTTTTTCGCCAGCCCGCGTAGTCTCTTGGATAGCCTGAGTTTTTACTACTTCTCAAATAGTCTGACAGTAATTTGAAACAAGTTGCTAATAAACAAATAATAATAAGCTTAGACTTTTCGAAAATTCCCTATGACGTCTCGAAACTGAAAAATTTGAAAAATCCCAAAAGCGAAAGTCGAAGATGTTTCCGTGATTTAGCACGTGTGTGTGTTTGATATTAATTCTTTAGAATTATTGAATGCAACGGCAATGAAAGGCGAAATGACATCATGTGTGAAATAAAGGAATTCATTCAGTTAATTCGTACGATAAATAAAATACTTTCAAACTGAACACGAATACGTAAAACCAGATGGACCGACGAAATTCGTTTAAACCATCAGTTTTGTACGATAAGATAATATTGAGTCTGCAAACTCGTTAGAGAAAGTTGTGACTACCTTTGTTTTCAACACTATTTGCAATATTTAAATTTCCAATGCATTCATTACTTTTTTCTTGTTTGTAGTATAAAACTTAGTACTTTTGTCGCTACGTCTAGTCGTTAGATTTCTTTTTTATTGAATTTATTCATTTTGTTTTTCTATCCTCTCTCTCTCTCCCAATTTCTTTTGCTCTGTCTAGCTCTTTGCACTTTAATGGTTGTTTATATTACATTCTGACAAAATAGTTTACGATTCCTGTGTTCCCTTGTTCTTATATCATTCATTACTCAGCTGCAGTGCGATTGTTTTTTATTGATGTTTGTATTTTGGGTCGCGTGCCAGTCAGGGTTGATTATGCATCAAAGCCTTTTTGGTTGCTTTTGCCAAAGGTTAATCTCTTTGTTTGTTTGCTAGTCTCAAGAGCAAATCAATCTTCTATACCTTTTCCATTCTTCTATTTTTCTATCTAAGTCGCGAAGCTAAGAAATCACGTCTCTATTCTCTTTGCATGCCTAAGCTTAATATTCTTTGCCTAGTTTTTGTTATGGTTGTCACTTCTCATCATTATATGATGGTGTCCTTCTTTCGTCTTGTCTGGCGTCGTCATTACCATAATCATCGCTATCATTATCATCGTGTTACTGATTGTATTCCTTTGATGCAAAGATTATATTGAGTTTATGTTGTCGCCAACATTATGTTGATGTTAGTGACAAAGTAAAGCAGGAGACTGAGTATGGTTTGTTCAGTGTTTAGTTTACATTGGCTTTTTACCACATGGCAGGCGTTCGTTTTTTCTGCCATACCCTGTAAATCCTTTTGCTTTTATCAACCATTCATTTCAATCTTTTGTTCGTAAACTCAGTGATTTTTCCGGATTTTATTTCTGCTGTTTATCTTTACTTTCTGCTGCTGCCGCTGCTGCTAAAGTATGTAAAGTTTATTTTGCGTCCAAGCGTCTTAAGGTTTACTCTTTCATTTTTTCGTTTTAGTTTTCTGCTTCAACGGCTGGTTGTTTGCTTTGCGTCCTGTGGCAGATGCGATTAAAATTGTGTGCTCTTTGTATCGGCTAAGTATCTTAGATATAAAGAGGATTGAAATACGTTCGAATTATTCAGATCGATGTGTAACTGTTGTACGCACAGAAAGAGAGATTTTTTTTTGATTGTTTTGCGTATTTTAATAGTCAAGGAGTAAAATTGCACAGTTATAAAGAACAGTTAAAAATTCAAGCTTTTTTAAATTTAAGGCAACTACACGTACGAGCATCGCCGGATAGGGTCGAAGAAAACGATATGATGTTAGAATATCTTTTGCACATGGCAACTCCTGCTTAAACAGTGTACCTGAAGGTCTGATGAGAACGTTTTGTTCAATTCTGTTAATTAATATCTAAATCTGTAAAAGTCCACTTTAGGAAATTATCTTCGTGGAAAGTTAAATCACTCTCGAAACGGTAAGGCTGATTGCTTTCCGATAATATTTGTCGCTGAACTTGTATTGTCGGTGTCAAACTTATTTTATCCAAACTTTGTCAAAGATAAGTGATTTAGAGAACGATTTAAAGCGGGTTTGTATGAACCTATATATAAAGCTGTCAGATGCGGAGTTGGGGTAAAAACTTTCCAGTGCAAGTACCGAGCGAAGTAATCTTGATACCAATAGAATTTAAGGAGGTTGAAAAGAGAGATTTAATAATAAAACATAGGAAAAAGTTATAATCATCACATGAGTAAGGAGTAGGGATGCGATAGAAATATAAAAGCGGCAGTATTGAAAATGTTTTGGAAGTCATGTTACAGTGAAAACATAAAGATTGTTTATGGACGCGAATGCCCTTTGAAAGGAAGTAGGTATATAAAGGTGAAGACTTGGTTTACTTGTCGAGCCTCAGCAGCAAAGTTAAAGACAGAATGTTAGACATATAATAAAATTAGAGCGTGAGCAGAGATACAAAAACATTAACAGTAGCAACATGGCAGAGATATGCAGATGGAGGTCAATGTTCAGTAAATTTAAATAAAGTTTTGGTGGTGATGCGTGATGCGTGTTGACATATAGCATAGAATAAGAGCTAATACAAGCGGCACCATGGAAGAGTTGAAAACGTAGTGAAGGAAAGAACTCTTCTACATACCCAAGCTTAGAGAAAATAGAACTGAAATGAACGGAACGTACCTAGTACACGGAAGTATGTCGGAGAAAAATAGTTGATGATGCGTCACGGAGATGTGATAGAGATAGAAGAGAATTTTCTATCCATTAACATTAACAACGTTTGTGCATATATACGCATTAAATTGAATTGGTAGCACTTCAGTTCGTGTCTTTCGTACCATGCATCAATGGTGAACGACTTTACGCAGTGCTCAAATTTAAGCAACAAGCGTAAAAGTAATGTTCGCGAAAGCGATAAACAGCTCATTTTAAACGTTCTGTGCATATCCATCAATGAATGCAGATTAGCTATTCTAAATACTTAAATTGTTACCAACGTTTTAAGGAACACAAACTAATCTTCTTAACGTTATGCGCCATAAAAACTTTTATAGTTGTTAAATAACATTTGATAACAAAAGCATTTCGCACTTGCTGTCTGGCATTAAAAACGACATGAAAGAGGAAACTTAAGCTGTATGCTGAACAATAAAATGGTTGCTTCGCAATTTAACTCATTCGCTAATATGCTAGTGGCAGTGTATAGCGTTCGCTGTATTCAATTTTATTCCAAAAGCCATAAAACAGCAATAACCACTTTCTAATTAAAAACATTACTTGACAAACCGTAGCAAGTAAACATCTTTCCATAAAGGCGAAGAAATATGAGCGGATCTGCTTCGTAATTTTAAAAAATAACACGTGTCTAACAACAACAACAACAACAACAACAACAACACAGCAGCAGCAGCAGCAAGAGTAGTAGCAGTGATGTGGAGTGTTGTCAAAATTTCGTTTTCCCGTTTGCAATGGTTGTCTAACATATAGTCCAAGTCCAACAAACGCACGTGTTCAGTTTCATGCTCAACATTTTCATAGTTCGTCTCGCATCGAAAGTTAAGTAGAAAACTTTTTCTTTACCAACCAATCGAAAGAAAACGAAAATGAAAAGCATTTATAGTCTGTTTGCTAAAAGAAAGGCAAGAAATATAACTAAGAGAGAGGGAAGCCAGGAAAGAATGCAATTAACCAGCGTCAGTTACACTCGGATGTTATGTGTGCTTTAGATCCCGAACAACAATATCTGTGCATAAGGGTATGGCGGTGACCAAATAGCATATTAAACATAGCATTGAAAGGTTATAACGGCAACAAAAACAACAATATTGATGAAATACTCTCTCTTTTGGGTCACACATTGTGCAACTCATGCATTAGAGTTATTTGGTGTGTAGATGTGTGCGTGCGTGCGAGTGTGTGAAGTGCATTTAGCAGGCTGGTCAGTGGTTACTAAAACGTTTAATTGCAAATTTTGTAACTCATTCATTTATTCATTCATTCATGTCTACAAAACCTGATATACAGACACGATGCAATGCTTTCATGTTGCCAGCACTTGATGACTAAATTGAGGTGAGACTTAATGCAAGGGTGGCTGGCTGGCTTCGAATGTTTTTCCTATTTTTTCTATATATTACACAAACATGAACATGATGCTGCTGCTACGAGACGTCGGGCAAATCTAATGTTTAAAAGTTTTTTCTGCACTTTGCTTCAAATCGAATTTTCTATGTAAAGTTTAGACATAAAAAAAGGGTTAAAGCGTACACAATATATGCAAAATAAACGAAACATATCTTTAATTCGTTTTTCTCTTCCCCCTTTGTTTGCAGCGCATTTATACGTTGGAGTTTCGTTAGCAAAAGCATTTCGTAAGTGTATGTATGTGCATGAGAGCTACGACTGTAACTCTGTGTGAATGTTGTTAACTACTAACCCCGCCTTTTTAATATAACATTGGAAAAAGTTAGTTTGGTTCTTCATTTCGTTTGCAACGCATACCCATTAGTTCTTTACTCACTAAACAATTCAAAATGATCTTCAGACTGAATTTCGTTCATCTCCCTGTCCATGTATATGCTGATGATTAACCTCAAGGCCTTCGATTTTGAACTAGTTCAGTCATTTCTCTCTGTTGGTGGTAATTTCAGTACAAGAAAGGTAGGGCGTCAAAATCAGTTTAACCACATGTATATTTGAAGTTCTCTTCAACTTTCTAATGTTGCAGCCATTAGAAAAGAAGCGTCCAGTTACCTGTCCCGTCATCTGTTCGCTTGCCTATTTGAGCTTAAGGGAGAGGTTTATGATCAGTTTGGTCTGCTTGCTCTTCTACTCTTCTACACCTTCAATATTACGGGAATGAAACTGGAAAGCAAACCTTGTTGGGTACATTTCTGACTCCATTTAATGAATGGGATGTGACATCCCGTGCAGTTCTTAAGCCGGAGAAATAATTCAATAATTAATAATCTAATTAATTTTAAAAAATTGTTGATCACTTAAAAATCCAAGCAAACAGAAACGCGTAAAAGCCCGAAGTATTAGAGATTTCGATCGTTTCAACGACATGGCGGTGTTTATTAGGAAGAAAACGAGGATTATATTTTATTTACCTTAGCGTAGGTTAGTGTTCGAAATTCGTTCTAAAGCATTTATAATTTGCTTCCTTGTTTTTCTATCGATTCCGTTACCGTTACTTTTAAACATTACATATGTTTTACGCATCAACAACGTAATTAAGATTGACAAAGTGTTCAGTTGTGTAGGCGTTGGATGAACAAAGCTTGAATCTAACTTTCGAGGGCTTGTTTTCCTTTTCTTTTTTTTTTTCTTGCTTTCGTTGATTTCCTTCCACAAATTGAAAGGGAAAAGGTTTTCCCATATAAATTATGCTCCGTAGGCTGAGTAAGAAGAATACGTATTATAAAAAGGTCTCTTTTGTTGGCGGATTTTTGTATTGTCTTGACACTTGCACGCAGTTAATGAGTAATTGTCCCTTCTCTCCTTTACTTGCTTTCTTCTTAACATAACAAGTATACATGATTATAAATGTTAATATCATGTTTAATTGAATTTTCAATAATCAACAACAAGGGTTAAAATCTAAGTAAAGGTCTCATGGAAGCTATATAGCACGGCTGACGCAATGTGGGGAGATGAAGCGAAAACAAACATTTACAAAGCATAAATTATTTTTAATGGAATAATAAAGCAAACAGACTTATGCTGGTGACTTGTTCAGGTTAAAGAAGAGGAAACCAAAAGGATGTCAATATAAGCATTTTTTTTTTTTCAAAACATGAAGAAGAGAATCTTTATTAATAATGACGTTAATCGTACCTAGGTTCGAAGTTACCTTTCTTAAGACATTACGACCTGACAGCCATTGAGAACTTCAAGAAGGTTATTAAGGGCAGACGGGCGGTGTTTAGCAACATTCCTTATGCAGTACGTAAGAAGCTTGAGAGTTACTTCATTGCATTGCGTATGAAGTATGAGGACATTCATTTACATGGCTGTAGTGTACCGCGAACAATTTGTTTTTCGTTTCAGAGCACTGATCGGGACTAAATGAGAGCGAAATGAATAGAGAGATATGTAGTTACATGCACGATTCATGCAAAATTTACAATTTTCTCAATTATGGTCGCTCATCGTTGAGAATTGGAAGCCTGTGTTTGCGATGGAGAAATTTTGCAGAGCGAAGTCAGTTTACGGTTCTCATTACCAATTCTTGGTTGACTGTTTTGCGTCATCGAGCGACTGTTAACAATTAGTGAGCTAATGGTACCCGATAATGCATAAAATTTGTTCGATGTCGAATTTCTGCGAATGGCAAAAGGTGGAAGCATGGGATTACCAGAAATAACTTTACGAGTATTTTGGATATGTTATTGATATTCGGTATCTGTGTGAACAGATATAGAATTGGACAATGTTATATTTGTTCGAATTTGCTAAACTTGATTTTATATAGTTTCTAATTTTTTCATCAATTTTTCGAATTTCGACGTAAATTTGCTTTCTTACTTGCTTTGCCGAAGGCGCCGGATCAACATCAAAAGCACATGTCTTTACGTAAACATTGCAATATATTAAATGGAAGCCTTATAGAAAATGGCTCACTCAATGGTGGCAAGGGTAGAGCGCCATTCTTATCTCTCAACATTTGCCTTTGGATGTTCACACGAGTTTCCTGAGCAGTTGCTTCTTTACGCACATTTGCGTACAGCGAGGAAAACGTTATAACAGGATCAGTTCGTTTTGCATTTCTTTGCAGTGAAATTATTTATTCGTATTTTTTTATATTGGAATTAAACTTTTACACGTATTTATTTTCTTCGGTTTATGTAAATTTCTTCATTTTCTTCTATAAGGCAACAATCAATCAACAACAGATAGTTCGCTGTGCCAAAGTAAAAAAGGCCTTTTAAATAAATATGAAATAATTTGCTTTCTTCCCATTCTTCTCATTTGTTTGCATTTATATTGTCCGTGACACACAAATCATATCACAAATGTTACATTGCCAATGGAACGAATGGAAACCTAACTGGACACGAAAGTGGTCGAGTACCATCAGCCCAAACGCGATCGTATCGACTTTGCGTTTTGCAAAACACGATGGCTGGATAAGTGAACCGTTATATACACTAAATGGACGGCTTTTTTTAACAAAGCTATGACGATTCCAGAATGGTTGGCTAAAAATTTCTACAACAAAGCCACTCTGAACTTTCGGCCACTTAATCTTCAACATCATCACGCATAGAGCAAAGACGAGCGCGAGACCAATAAACATCCCCATAACACTAATAACAATCAGGCGTCAAGAAAGCGAACTTAATTCGGGAATGCAGAGCCGAGGTATGTACATCTTAAAGCGAAGGGTTACTTTTCAATGACACTACGTAATCTATTAAGGTTGGAGGTTTCTGCCACACATTGCACGAAGATTACTGGAAAATAACAAACAAATAACTGGTAAGGCAATTAAGACTCCACACGCCTGTGCTTTGAAAACGAGAGGAAACCTAGTTTTCTAGTTTAAAAGACATCTCAGTAACGAGCGAGTGAATAAGAAGTTCACTCCTGAAATTGTTTTGAACGATGGGTTTCATAATACCTTAGAAATCTTGTAGTAAAACTGTTACGTATATTTCTGCACCCATCACTGAAGAATGGGGGCGCACTCATTTTATCATAATGTTTGCGACATGCACAAGGAAGCTGCAGCGACACCGTAAAGTACATATATTCTTGATCAGTGCGAAATTCTGAATCGCCTAAACCATATCTGTCCGTCTATATAGAACGTGTTATTGACAGTCTCCTGGTCGCAAAATTAAGAATTCGACTTAAAAACCGGTAGAAAGCATGGAAGTTCTTCCACGCCGTTTTGTAGTAAAAACGGGCCAATCGGTCAGTTTCTCTAAGAACACATTTGTGGGCCTTTGCTCATTGCTCACAAATTTTGAAAGATGGAAAGCTTAAATTTTCTACATTTACTTTACCGAAAGCTCTATTACTAATATGCGAAAAGGACCAAATAGGCCACTATTTGATAAATTAACTTCATCTTAATACTACCATCGATATGGGTATCAAACTAAAGAACTTGGAATATAAAATACAGCAACCGAAGTGTTTTGATTATGAATTAAACTTGGCGGGCGGCAAGATGTACTGCAAATAATTTTTTTTTAACAATCCGGTCAATACAAGTGTCAAATAAGAGCGCTTGTAAAGCAAAATGCGCGAAGCTCTGTGGGTTAATTCGAAATTAATTATGGTGGACGTTTAATACACAAAATATTGTAATGTTTAGAAAAAACTGATTTCTTGGACATTATAATCTTGAATATCGCACGCCTTCATATATAAACATTATGAAAGTGACCGGAATAAAGTTTATCGGTACAGTGTTAAATAACAAACGAATGACAAATGCAGAGATTACGTTAATTAAATCAAAAGTTGTTGACCATAATACAGTTATTTCTTGCGAAGTAATATGCAATATGTGTTCACAATTGTCTGCAAGAGAAGCCGAATAGGTAAGAACCGCGACTAAGAAATCAGTATTTGCCAACCGGAATCTCAGTGCGGTAGAGTTTACTTTGGCTGTAGCTATATTGAGTGACCAGCCGATAAAAGCATAAGATTTACCGATTGGACACACAGACCCACTAGGCTGTGACCAACTTTCTATGTCATTCTCTTCCTTCACTTCATCTTCATTCTGGCCGCCGCCTTGTTATACGAATACGAAACATTCGGTATTTAACAGAAAATTATAGCAAAGAAAGAGTTGCAGAAGTTTCAACAGGGACGCATGTATCCAAATGCTAAATCGGTTATAAGGAATGAGCACCAAGCATGAGAAACGTGAGAACTAAAGGACTCATATACTAGCTTGTATAAAAAACTGAAGGCACCCGAGATCCAAGGACACCCGTTTGAGTAAATGTTGACACTTCTAGTTAACGGAGCAAGAGAAATCTTAATGGAAATGGATCTAATGGGGGCATGTTGACTACGCTATAGGCGAAGTTTTCGGGTGGAAATGTACGTATTGCTGGTCGTGTTAAGAAACTAAATTTCTCAGAACCCCTTGGACTTCAGTTAAAAAGTTTTCAGAAATTTTCAATTTAAAAGAAACGAAGTAATAACTATTACTTCGCTTTCGCTCATTCCCGCTGAAGGCACCACAGTTCGCAACAGCCAAGGTGCTGCTTATCCGAAAGTAGTTGTTTACCTTAAAAAAGGAATGAGCAAGGAATCGATTTACGTCGCATGTAGCAGCGCTACTCAACCGTCTGGCTTGTACGTAGTAGATGACTTTACACCTACGAAAGAAAATTTAGGCCCAGTAAAACTAGACAGACTCTGCATAGAAAGAGGTTTCACACCAATTCACTCACAATTCAATTCAATTCATCGGGGAGATGATGAACGTACTAAAGATTTCTTCCACAACAATCAAAGCTTGCAGGGATACTTAAACGATACCAAAGGAAATAAAACTTTTTTGAAGACCGGGTTGATCCGTTTCGCCCAAACATGGTGAGATCCACGATATTCCTACACACTATACTAAACAGAATCGACCAATATGCGGAAATTTCGGATCGTCAGCAAAATAAAAGGAGGATCACAAAAGGTTACATTTAGCAGAGGGCTTGTTCAAAACTGATTTGAGTAGTCGAAGTCGGACACTGCAATACATAGACAAATTTAATTGGGACCATATTAAAGAGCAATAACGAATTCCAAAATATTATACTGTTAGGCGACTTTAACATCCTCCGCAAACGGGGGAATAATGCAGTCGAGCGGATGTTAAATAATAACAATTTATTTTTACTTTAAGAAGAAATGTGGCGACAACTTTAGAGCACACGCAAAACAATTGGTTGGTTTCATGTATAAGGTGTATAAAAAACCTGGTAACTTACCTTGATAACTTACGAGACCCCATAGAGTTGCTATTCTGGACTAATATGATATGATATATTAATGAAACTATGAGCTACTGCTTGAAAAATAAAATACAATTGTAATAATTTATGTGCTGTATTGCGCCTGAAATTGAAATCTATTTCAATTTTTGCGACAGAAAGACTACACACACAAGCACAATGAGTAAAATAATTTACATGAAAAAATTTGGTTATGTAGGTTTTTATATTGGCGAAGTAGAAGATGCGGTGGGTATACGAGATTCGAACCCAGCCAAATATTACTTTCTTACGTGTTGGGTTTATAAAAGTTCATCGGTATTTGTGTATGTTGAAGCATTACTTGTGTGTGAAAATATATTCTAAAAGTCTCTGACTATGCAAGTCTGTTCAATGTTTGTTTTATGTCCGTCCTTATGTTAATTATGATACCGTTGTTGCTATCATCACGATAATGATGATAAAACTTAGACTTGACAAAGAGACCGAAATGAAACCACAAAGCCAATGGAGTAATGGTATATGATATTTGTATTGGTGTTACTGTTTTTGTAGTTGTATTTTTATGCCTATAGACATTTCACAAAATATGTACAACAATACGTTTTACATACGTATGATAACTAGTCGCACATATTTGAGGTTAAACAGAAGGTTTGTCTCATACATTTACAAAGGCTCAGGTAGAAAAAGCTTTGTTTACACAAGTTGAACCTGTAGTTTTGGAATTATGACCAGACAAAATGCATAAGCTGAAGCTTTTTCGGCAATATAAGAAGGACTATTTTTATAGATACGCATGCATTTGCATAGACACTTATATTTACACCAAAGTTACCGACTGAAAAGCCAAACGACCTTTTCAGCTTAAAAACATGACTACATGGCCAAAATCTACATGTTTACTGTACTCTACTCATATGCGTACATATATGTATGCTTACATTCCTATGTTCAGTATGTTTAAAAGCTGTAAGGTCCCTTCGCATATTGTTGGTGCTGTTGTTGTTGTTGTTGTTGTTGTTGTTGTTGTTTTGCAACATTTTGTAATCTACATACGAGCACAGATGCTAGTACTGTTATTGCCGGGTTTTCTGGTTACTGTATAAGAGTTGTTATTAACCTTATGCTTGGCTGCTCTTAACAAGACAAATTAAAATTCAATAAATGTCTGCATGGGTAGAGTAATGGGCGGCCATCTTTTTAGGGTGCATGCACACAAGAACACTTACACATAAACACAAACACAAAGAAAAATTAATGCGATTCTTTTTTTTTTTTCTTAAATAAATTTTTCATTAAATTAATTGTTTTTGTAATTTTCTTGGTTTATATTGCAACTTAATAAGGGATAATGAAATAAATTCTGACAACATGTGATCCCTATAAAGAAAATTTAATAAAGTTGTTGTTTATGATAAGCCATTAATTGATGTGCAGACAACAATAACAACACATAACCCAAAGACAGCAAAGCAATATGTAAGAAAACACTTTGAAGTATGTGTTCTTTATTTCTAATTAACATAAGGAGTTGAATTGAAGGCTAAATAGTCTTCTGAAAGGTGCCTATTTAACTCATTAACGTCACTTCCTGTAGACCTTCCAAGTTGCATTCATTGCCATCCAATTAAAAAACAAACAAACATATTTGAACAACATTCTCTTATTTATTAAAATCCCTTAACGAGCTCGAGTATTTCAGGAAAAGTTCGAGAATGATAATGTTACTGTGTTAACATGTTCTATACGTTCCTTGTTTATACACGACTTCATATTTGTCGCTTCCGCCAAAACTTCTGTGTTCGGCCATAGAACGTTTGTTATTTTCTCAGCTACATTTTTGTATTAATTTTTGGGTGTGAGCGAGAGCAGCTGCCATTATTTTATTAGCGGACCGTATATAAAAACAAAAATATTGAAAACATGACAAGCGTATCTGACGTGCATTCAGAACAATCAAAATGATATGACAGTTGACACAATCCTTTCATTGCGCATTTGCCATAGTCGACCAGCCAACCGATTCACCCGAGCACAACTAATTTACTTATGTTCTTACATTACAAAAAAAATAAATAAATAATAAAAGAGCGCAATAGAAACCCAATGGAGTTATTGGGTTCGCGTTTAAAAAAAGGCTGCTTGAAAAAAAAGTAACGCCAAGTGTTTTTTTGTTTTATATTTTTAAGGGTGAAAATCTTATCTGAATTTATATTAATTCTCATTAAAGAGCTTTTCTTTAAATTCTTCCACAGTAATAAGCATTAGCAGTAATAGCAAGAAACACAAATTTTTTCTCCATCAAAATAATTTTTTCAAAACTTTGAACATATGAATTTTGACGAGAGGTATCGGTTGTTAGAAGGGAACAAATTAAAAACAACAGCATTACTTTGTGACAAAAACTTGAATGCCTAATGAGTTTCTAAAACTAAAAATGCGTAATGAGTTTCTATTTACGACACCTTACGGTTCGTCTTTTTTAAGTTGAGGAAGTCAAGATTATTGCTACTTGGAAGAACTATGCTACGCCTTTTTTTTCCTTATATCTCCACGGTGCTTGGCGAGCAAAAGGCTATACCACAGACTGCGAAGACAATCCATATTCCCATACCATTACATTCAAACCTTGGACCAAGTGTCAGTAATACACTTTTTCACAGCTGTTTAAAATATGATGATTTTCATCCTAGTGTTGGGAATCTGAACTACTACAAGACTAAAGACTTGGTACTTCTAACAAAACTACGAAACTTGATGAGGCATTTGGCGTTTTTTTTTTTTTTTGTGAGTAAAACTTCGCTAAAAGAAAGTACTTCTAACTTTGTAATTTATTCTCCAGGGCATACCTAATCTAGAAATCAGCGATCAATGTCCAAAGATGGGGAGTCTATTTGTACAGTTCCTCTAAACTTCATTATAGGGTGGCCTTTCGAGTCATGGAAGAAGATATTTGTGAGTTTCTATTCGTTGAGCTGAGCCTTTACATAACAATAACATATTCCTCTATGCAAGTAGATATCGTCGTTTGAAAGGAATCATGGTGCCTTCCTTGCTATGTACCACAATGCTCTAATAACAAAAGATTTCATTTGGGACTTTTATCCATAGAATAAATCTTTTATTAGTTGCTTGGAAAAATGTTGGCCATTTTTGGTAGCATTGCTTGAAAAGACCATCGAGGAAATTTAGTAGAATGCATATTAATTAAAATGATTTCCATCCGTTTGTACAACTTTTCCCCATCTTTCTGACCGATACCGTAACGAAAGAACGACATTGGTATGACAGCGATCCAATCATCGACCCATTTTCGCACTTCTTCAACCTTGCGAAGTTGCGTGCTAGCCATGCCATGCTGCATCGATCTGAACAAGTCGTATTCGCAAGGTGCGATGTCTAGTGAGTACGCTACTTGTGGCAGAACTTCCTGCTTGAGCAACAGATGGTCAAATTGGCATTTTCAGTCAATTCGAATGTTAGCCATGTTAGCTGCTATTGCTGGTCTTATTTGCAACAATGCACCGTTCAATTTATTCAACTGACGTCAATAGACATCCGCAGTAAGAGTTCTAACCGGTTTTATGAACTCGTAGCGCACTACCGTTAGGGCCATGAATATTCCACTTCGGTGTCGATGCGGATGGTTCTCCTGGACGAACTTTGGATTTTTTGCGCTTGGGAAAGTGGTAGTGGATCCACTTTTCCCCGCCAGTCACAACGTGTCACCAAAACCTCTTATTTTTTTGCCTGGCAAGCAATGAACCCCCCATGTTGAAACGGTTCGAAATGGCACTTACAGTCAATTTGTAAGGTAGCCGTTTCCTCTCTTTCTTGACCTCGCTCATCGAATGTGAACGTTTAGAAACAGTTGATTCGTCACTTCATAAGCCCTTCGAAAGTTCTTCGAAAGTTTGAGATGGGTTTTCGGCCAATAGGTCTTGCAATTCATGGTCTTCGAACTTCTTTGGTCCTCCAAGCCGTATTTTGTCGTTGAGATCAAAATCACCACTTCTAAAAAGTTGAAACTGAAGCCGACAATTGGGATAAGATGAAACACCATAACCACAAGCTTCTGAACGCGATTGGTGGGTTTCTGCAGCAGATTTCTTCAAATTAAAGCAAAAAAGCAATGAATGTCGGAATTGCAATTTTGAGCGCTCCATGATTAGCGACGGCGTACGCTGAGTAAATCAATAATGGAAAATAATGGGAAACTGTTATTTTATTTATAAGACGATCAAAATCATCGAATGTAATCCTTATGTATGCAGGAATTTCCACGTGTTTACCATTTTTACCTGTAGAATTCTCCGCCCAAAATTTTTGCAAGCACCTAATGACACTATATTTACGGCCCCCGTCTATTTGACGGATTTTTGAAGAGAAAGCCGATATCTTAAGACGTTTTATATCGGCTTTCAATAATATAATGCAGCAAATATATATTTGTTTACTCTTTTTTATCGGGTAGCTTTTGCTTATTATGTTTTGATGTTCTACAGCTATTCCTACTAAGACCCGTCAATTTGACGGGTAATTTTTGTAAATTGTCACAGTCACAAAATAGCAGTACGAAGCCAAAATATAGCGGTGGCATTCCTTCGTCGGCGAAAATATTTAAAGTAAAAAATGGCCGCGACGTGTTCACATACACATATTGTTTTGAATTTTCGTCTATAACTCTCGATCCCGTTAACATAGTCTTGAAAAAGAAAATGGTATGCTTTATTCGTCGGAATCCATTCATGTTTGGTGCAAAAACTGTTAACACGATCAGGTTTTTCATAAGTCAATAATTAACGATAAAATTTTAGTTCCAACTTATTTCTAATTCCTTTTCCATTTATTCTAACGCGGCTTGAGACTTATTTTACCGTTAATTGCAGACGTGCTCGTAAAGGGGTTAGAACCATTTTCAGACTGAACAAGAAAATGATTGTAATAAATAACTGCGTCGTAGATTTTAGAAAATGTCTCCAGGGAATCGCATGTTGTTGATGAAAATATTAAAAAATATTCCGTGTTTTTCGAGTTTGTTTTACTTACTTCTGCATTGCAAGTGTGCTTGCAAACAAATCATACCCACTTTTTAACCTCGTATTTTTAATTGATGAAGGAACGTTTGTGTCAAATTTCAGTTTCATATTCTCCTTCTTGTGACGTTGACAAGTCACAAAATTTACCCGTAAAATTGACGGGATTCCGTGAATGAAGTGTTACTTTACAAGCCAGGTGTCTAAGGAACGGTCTCGGCTATAGACATAGTTGTCCACCGATCCATTTCCTACTTATCGATTACTTTACGTAGAGACATTGAACACGTTATCTGTTATAAACGTTTTAAGACAGTTACGCAATTATTAATTTTTTACAAAAGACTGATTTTACTCCAATTCTGTTATTCTGTTTATGTACACTACCACCTCGACTTTCCAGACGGAATACTGCTGGTAATGGAACTTTCAACTGGACTTATTGATATGACATTTTTTATTAAAGACTACGTACAGATAATACTTTTGAGCACTATCTACTATCTCTTGATCGTATTGATAGGGGAATTTGTTGTAAGTCGCGTAATCCTGCGAAATCTTTAATAGGAAAGAACGCAGCCTATGCTAAACCCTTTTGAAAATGCCAACCCTAAGCAAAAGTGGAACACGGTCCTCAAAAACGATAGGCTGTTAGATGATATTAACGATCATAGTGAGGTGAACGTAAACGTCATTAATGAGCCATTGAATATTCCACCAGTTTACCACGAATTTTCAACAACTTCAGGAATGGAGATAATCCTTTCCATTCTAGAATGTGAATGAATATATACTGTACAGTTAATAATATCTTTCTTTCTGGTCTTTAGACGTGCAAAAAAGGTCGAACAATGCCCATTCATAAAGAGAACTCGTTCTTCACACACAATAATCCTCGACCGATCAGCATCATGCTCTGTCTTCTCAAAGTTTCTAAGTACATCTTTAAAAAACGGGTTGGATCTATGCGAGTGGTATTTTTCTACTTTATAGTAATAACATAATGATTGACGTACGACCGAAACTAAAATTATCGAATCTTTAGCGAGTTTTAATTTGTTGACGTTGACAATAAGACTAAGGCGTTACTTTTCAATTCTCTCCAAGCCAGATTCCGTCTCACTCGAATTGTGCAAATACTTAAGTTATAACCTCTCTTGCACATAATAATCATACACCTTGTAGCTATGGACATTGGCCTAATGTTATTGTAGCTACATTAATATTGTTACGGAACAATATATCTACTAAGTAATTTATTTCCCCAAAAAAAAAAAAAAAAAATAAGGAGGGAAAACCCAAGCGTACATTCGCGGCGCTTCATGCAGCTCACGGCTGAGGAAAAACCAGGTTAACGGATTAAAAATGAAGCGATGAACTTAGGCAATAGTAATATGTTTCTAAAAATGTACATAAATAGACTATTTGCGAAAGGCAGAGTCAGTCGGAGAAGAACATTTGAATCAAAAAAGAATATTAGAGTTGAGAAGTCGAGAGTATTGCCATGTAATGTAATGTAAATAGTCCTACCCTTAAACAAATTGATTGTAAATAAAAGAGTCTTGTAGTGAAAACGTGCAAGTGTATTTTTTTAAAAAGAATATTCACGATATAGTAATACGAACCGTATCCGGGAAACCAAAATTTGATATAGTATCATATTAGGTGAACGTGGTTCGCATTTTAATTTCCTTGCGGAATTTGTAGGATCACCCACACAATGAAATTTGTATCTGCTGTGGTTTAAGAGCGATGAGCGAAGAGGTCAATTTTCTTTTTCGAAAACTGGGGCGTGTTCTTTGACCAATTTTTCAGTAGCAAACCGCGTTCCACAACCTCCGATGTTTTGCAAAATATGGCGACGACAGTTAAATTTTCAAAGAATGTTTACTCCTAATAAATACCCAGGCGAACAGAAATGTCGAGATCAACTGCACAGGTGTTACACACGTCTTAAGAAAACAAATATACCCTAAACTTTCGGAAGGAATATCTACTGTTGTTGGTATTATTATTATTATTATTATTATTA